>OY978527.1:20569556-20609556 GCA_963854835.1 Megamerina dolium
CAGAGATGTCTGGCGAAGCATGTTATTTTCGGCCTAAATCGATATTCGGTTGATATGGCCACATAAGTAAGTAAGTAAGTAAGTAATGTTTTTAAATTTTATTAATGATTAACAAAACTTGTTTTAAGTTGTTTCACAGAAAATAATTAATGGACAATGTATTTCTAAGCAAAAGTCTTTAAGATCTTGTATTTTTGTGGCTTTAAAATTAAGAATTTTTCGTAGAATATTCAAAACTTGCAAAAGTTTGATGGAGCGGGAAGAAAAATATGGGAAAACGGGATTTTTTTATGATTTTTTTATGATTTTTTATGATTTTTTATGACCTATATGTCTATCTTAAAGTGACCATATGTTTTCGAGACGAAAACGTAACAAAACTTTTTATTTTTTCAAATTAAAAGTTATATATAAAGAATGAAAAAGAGTTCTTGTGTGTATCTCTTGACTCCTACTCGGAATATTCTTTTCTTGACTCGTACTCGAATTGCCCTTCAAATATTTGTTTTGCCCCGATATTTTTCGCAATATTTCTGGCTTTGATTTAATATAGTTAAAAAATTCAATGCAATTGTACAAGTTGTATTTCTCTATGTCTGACCAAATCGGTGAAGCTCTCAATAGAACCCATTTGAAAGTTTGCGTATGACGAAACTGCTAGCACCATAGCTTAAGATATTGGTAACAATCATCTCGAAAATCAGCTGCATTTGCTTTGAACTCTCATGTTCTGTGTCCAGAATTTTCGAGAATTGCTATTTCCGCCCGCTTGAGAAAAGAAGTCGAACTCTTTTGTCGCTTTCATTTGGTCCATCAACTCGGTGAGAATCTCTTAGACAGCAACAGCTAATATATTGTCTCTTTTTGATTCTGTTTATCATACAAGTCCCTAAAAAATTTCCGCCTGAAATGAATTGCGGCTAATTAAAAATTTACGTTTTTATATAAAATATCATTCACTGTATTACCTGATCGCGCACGTAAATGAACCATAATTTTCCAAAAGCATTGTCAACGAAGTTTTGAAAAACTTTCGATTTTTTTATATGCGATGGAAATTTACTTCAAAGTAAATTTCCATCTTTAGTCATCTCCCAGTGGGTAAGTGGCGAAAATCTCCTTGTTTAAAAGTTGTCCGTTGGGCTTGGGACCCGTCACATAAAAACTCTTTCCCAATCAAAAATCTAACCAAAACTCGTATAAGGACTACCTCTTTTGTTGATAACCCCCGCACACGACGTCCTCGACAGATATAAGGCACTTCTAAAAATGCGATGGACGGGATAGAGTTGAGCAGCCCTGTCAGTAAGTTGTCAGTAGAGACTGCGACATCCTGTCTCGCAGTTTACACCTATAAACGAACGGCTAGCAACAATTCGCATTAGGGCAAAATTTTTCAACATCAGCCTAATAGGTGCCCACGCTCCGATGAATGAGAAGGACGATGCAACCCAAAAGAGCTTCTTTTAGCCTTCAGCGCTTCGAAGAAGTTTATGACTGCTGCCCCGCCACGATATCAAAATCTTGCTTGGCGACTTTAATGCCAAAGTGGGCAAGGAGGTTACCTTTGGTCCAACTGTCGGAAAATTCATCCTCCACCAAAGCACTTCCGATAACGGAGTGAGGCTGAACGAGGTCACGCTCAGAAAAAGCTTGACGTCAATAAGCTGCAATTACCAGAGACAGCAAGTGCTTTTACCATTCTGCTTCTGCTTTTTCAGAACACTCCCCCTCTTGATGATACTTGATACATCATAGTGGACACATACATATATCCCACTATACTACTACTTGTGACACTGTGGTACTAGGCAACAACGAAAGTTTGCATTCACTCCAATACCTTTTTCGGATTCCATCGTGTACCATTGTAACCATCGTTCCAGAGGTGCTGGATGCCTTATATAAAGTGCTTGTTGGGGATTATCTCCAGGTTTGTAATTTAATATATTTATTCGTTGGCATTTATCAATTGAATTTTACATTTTTAGACACGAAAAATCTCAAGAGCGAATTTGATGTATTGTGGCTTACGCCTCCACATTCTGAAAGCTGACTATTTGATTTCCCAACTGCGTGGTATGAATGTGGAAGAGTTGTGTTTCTAACAAGATGAAGTATTGAACTAAACATTTCATGACAACATAATCTCTCGAAATGATCCTGTGAGCTATCCTTCATGATCCTACGGTTTTACGCTTCTGGACTATTTTTGTGGGTATATCTGAAAGGGCTAGTTTATGCTTAGCAACTTTGGATGAATTGCAAGCCAACTTTCAAATTTTTTCCAAATTTGAAAGTTCTTTACTCTAAAAAACACCCGTTACTATGTTGGTAATGCAAATGAGATTTCAGTGCGTACGAATTTACTTTGATTTGCATTCAATAGCAATAAATATTTACTGGTACTGTAGCATGATGACATTATTTGCGTGTAGGTATTTATCATTCGTTGGTTTATAATTATGTTAAATACCTTCAAATTAACCGTTGCTTGTGCCGCCATCAAATGGTCGTTCGAATTAAAATCTAAAGAATGTATGCAAATTTTGTTGTGGTAATTATCTCCAAATGTTCAGCTATTTGATTGGAAAATTAATGTTAGTTTCAGAATTTTCTGCAAGTCATCTTGCAATATGAGGTTTCTTGCCTACAAAGCGTAGAACACCCATTCATATCCTTGGCCAGTTTCTGAGTGGTATAGCCAGAGTATCTTCATATATAGTGAAATATAAAAGAAAAGTTACTTGTTGTTCTCGTATACTTACATACATATATATAATATCAAATTCATATATCTAAAGCACCAAAAATATATGTGCAGGTCCACAATACCATACAACTAGTCATACAATTTTATAAACGGTGACAATTTCCAAAAAGGGTAAATTTCAAATTTCAATTTCTTACTTTTGCCATATATATTGATTTTCTTTTTTTTTTAATTAGCACCTAATACTTACTTACTTAATTATGTGGCCATAACAACCGAATATCGATTTAGGCCGAATATAATATGCTTCGCCAGCCATCTCTGTTCTTCGCTAGCTGGCGCCAGTTAGAAATTCCAAGCGCCTTCAGGTTCTCCAGTACTTGGTCTTTCCACCGGAGGTTTGGTCTTCCTCTTCTGCGTCGTCCTCCAGCGGGTTCCGAATATAACACCTTCTTAGCTGGAGCGTGTTCTTCCATTCGCTCGACATGACCTAGCCAGCGCAGCCGCTGGATTTTGATGCTCTTTACTATGTCAATATCGGCATACAGCTCATGGTTGTACCTTATTCGGTGCTCGCCACCAACGCAAGTAGATCCAAAGATCCTGCGTAGAACTTTTCTCTCGAAAACTCCAAGCATTCGCTCATCCGAGGTGGAAATTGTCCAGGCTTCAGCGCCATATGTTAGGACAGGCATGATGAGAGACTTGTAGAGTGTAGTTTTCGTTCTTCGAGAGAGAGCTAGACTTCTCAATTGCTTATTCAGTCCAAAGTAACACCTGTTAGCAAGAGTTATCCTTCGCATGATCTCCAGGCTGACGTCATTACTGTTGTTAATGCTGGTTCCAAGATAGACAAAGTCCCTTACTACTTCAAAAGCGTAGTTGTCAACAGTGACGTGCTGTCCAAGACGCCGGGACTCTTTGTTTGTTGACACTAGATACTTCGTCTTGCCCTCGTTCACCGTGAGACCCATCCGACGCGACTCTCTTTCCAACTCTGAGAATGCTGCACTGACTGCTCGCGTGTTCATGCCGATTATGTCAATATCGTTGGCATACGCTAACAGCATGACACCTTTTGTTGAAGATAGTGCCATTATGTCGTAGATCAGCAGCTCGTATTATTTTCTCCATAATAAGATTGAAGAAGTCGCACGATAACGTATCACCTTGTCTAAAACCCCGTTCGGCATTAAACGGTGCGGAGAGATCCTTCCCAATTTTCACTGCACAACGGGAGTTATGCAGTGTCATTCTACAAAGTCGAATGAGCTTTGCAGGAATACCGCACTCAGACATTGTTGCGTAGAGGTAATCCCTTACCGGACTGTCGAAAGCGGCTTTATAATCAACAAATAGGTGGTGTGTGTCGATCTGTTTTTCTTGGGTCTTCTCCAGGATTTGGCGCAGTGTGAAAATCTGGTCGATGGAGGATTTACCAGGTCTGAAGCCACACTGATACGGTCCAATCAGGTTGCTGAGCATAGGCTTCAACCTTTCACACAGTACGCTCGATAGAACCTTGTATGCGATGCTCAGGAGACTTATTCCACGGTAGTTGGCGCAAAATTGTGGGGTCTCCTTTTTTATGTACAGGACAAAAAACACTGAGCCTCCAATCATCAGGCATGCTTTCATCCAACCATATTCTGCTTCTGAGCTGGTACATGCAGGCGAGCAGCTCATCGCTTCCGGCCTTAAACAACTTGGCAGGCAGGCCATCAGCACCTGCAGCTTTGTTGTTCTTCAGCCTTAAAATGGCCGTTTCAACCTCGTCATAGTCGGGTGGTGGAACATTAACACCATCATCTGTAATTGGGGTTATCGGGCCATCTCCTCCACTGGCGGAATTGTTCGTAGCATCGCCATTCAGTAACGTTGAGAAGTGTTCCCTCCATAGGCTCAGTACAGTCTGGACATCTGTAACCAGATTCCCATTTCCATCACGACAAGAAGAGGCTCCGGGATTTAAACCTCCACTTAGGCGCTTGATCTTTTCGAAGAATTTTCGAGTCTCATTCTTGTCGGTACACATCTCTATCTCCTCACACTCGCATCTTTCTTGTTCTCTTTTCTTGCGCCTGAAAATACGTGTCTCTGCACTCCAGGAGCAGTACAGAGAAATCTCTCTGTACTGCTCCTTAACAGCTCGCGTTGCGCCTGCACGCAGGGTTTTTCTGTAGGCGGCGTCTTTCTCTGCGGTAGCGTCGCGACACTCCTGATCGTCCCTCAGAAGACGGTAGTAACTGATTACCTCTTCGGTAGCAGTCATGGAGTGGGATATGTGTGTTCTGCATAAGCAGATCCGATAGTCGAGTGGAAAATGCATCTGCTATCTCTGGTGATCGCAGCTTATTGACGTCGAGCTTTCTCTGTGTGGGACTTCTCTTGTTATTTGCGACACATAAACGTGTGCGCACCTTAGCTGCAACAAGGTAGTGATCCGAGTCGATGTTGGCACCACGGATCGATTTCACGTCCATCACACTGAAAAGTGCATACATGCCTTCCGTCAATCATCACATGATCAATTTGGTTTCATTTTCTTTGATCTGGAGACAGCCATGTCGCTTTGTGGATGTCGAAATGCTGGAATCTGGTACCACCAATTACCATGTTTCGTGCTGCGGCGAAGTGGATCAGCCTCATTCCGTTATCGGAGGTGTTCTGGTGGAGGCAGAATTTTCCGACAGTTGAACCAAAGGTACCTTCCTTGCCCACCCTGGCATTAAAGTTGCCAAGCACGATTTTGTCATCGTGGGGGGGGGGGGGGGCAGCGGTCATATTGTCCTTCTCATCCGTCGGAGCGTGGGCACATATAAGGCTGATGTTGAAAAATTTTGCCTTGATGCGGATTGTGGCCAGTCGCTCGTTCACAGGCGTGAAATGTGAGACAAGATGTCGTAGTCTCTTGCTGACCAAAAATCCTCATCCTAATTCGTGCCTTTCAGCATGGCAACTGTAGTAAATTTCACAGGACGCTTTTTGGAGCAGCCCTGCCCTGTATTTTTCGAGGACATCAACCAGCTCCCTATAAAGGGACCGGACATTCCAGGTGCATATCCGTAAGTCATTGTCCTTTTTTCGTTTGCGGGGATCATCAACAAAAGCGGTAGTCCTTATCCGAGGCATTGCTGTTTTTTTCACTGGGGAGATATCTGATAATTATTGCCAAATGTTAACAAGGGTTCTGTAATGTGCAGTTGTGAGTAGAATCCGTACCAACAAATGGCATAATTACGTATATAGTTTGCGGAAAAAGTGAGATAAACACGAAATAATTTAGTGTGACCTTGTTAAAATAAAGACAAGCAATTGCCAACAATGACTTCTATTGGTTTCCAACGGCGAGGAAGAAGCCAACAATAACCTTCATACGAACAGAGATATAGCGGACCTTCTCTATATTAGTGAAAACGTAAGTCTAGAAAAAGCAGTACCGGTTACAATCAATCAAGTTGGCTAAAGAGTTAACATTAGTGTTAACGGCGGGGAAAAAAATAATAATGTCCCATAATAGTGTAGATAGGTGTGACAATGTACCTATAATTGAATAACCAGGAACCAAGTAAAATAGATATTATGGGTATATGTATATAACAATGTCAACAACAACAAAAATTATATTAATTCTAAAGTAGTGCAATTTAATTGGAGCTACCAAAAAAAAAAAAGGTGGTTGTAAAATTAATTAAGCTCTCATAAAGTAAAAGTGCATATTCATAACATGTTCCAAACTCTCTTTTCTCTTTTATCAACATGTTGCTAAAATTGTGAATCATTTTTAAATTCCATTCCACTGCATTTCTCCCTTATACGCACTGAAAGATCTTTCAACGTGGGAGCAACGCTTTCTACTGGGTGAGTAAGAAAACCATATATGTATTATTTTTTATTGTTATATTCCTTTTTTGAAAGAAGAGTGATTTTATTTTTTTAAGTATTTACATCCGTAAATGATTACATACAACATCGTGTTAATTTGTTTTTTATTATTATAAATGTTATTATAAATGTGGTCTGGTGGTGTTTTCGCAAGGTAACGTGTCTAACTGCCTCAACCAGGTGGGGCTAGCGCAATCCTTGTTGAACTCATCGCAAGTCAACTCACTGGCTGTCATGTAGTTTGATCTGAGCGCTATGTGATGATACCTTTATTTGTTAATGAGGGGTAGTCATATACATAGCTTGCTCTGCTTACTCTGTGATGGCTTTTCATTATTATTAATGGGGGCCCTCCATGTGGCGACCACCGGGCAACGTCTTCCTGGCACCCGCTGGGAGGCGGCTGAAGTGAGTGACGAAAATCTCCCCGGTTAGAGGTTGTGCGTTGGGTTTGGGACCCGCCACATAAAAAACCCCCCCAATGAAAAAAACTAAAATGCCTCGGATAAGGACTACCGCTTTTGTTGATGACCCCCGCAAACGAAAAAAGGACAATGATTTACGGATATGCACCTGGAATGTCCGGTCCCTTTATAGGGAGGGTGCCTCTATCCAGCTGGTTGATGTCCTCGAAAAATACAGAGCTGACATCACCGCTCTCCAGGAAATGCGATGGACAGGACAGGGCTGCTCCAAAAGAGCGTCCTGTGACATCTACTACAGTTGCCATGCTGAAAGGTACGAATTAGGATGTGGATTTTTGGTCAGCAAGAGACTACGACATCTTGTCTCACAGTTCACGCCTGTGAACGAACGGCTGGCCACAATCCGCATCATGGCAAAATTTTTCAACATCAGCCTTATATGTGCCCACGCTCCGACGGATGAGAAGGACAATGTGACCAAGGAGAGCTTCTTTCAGCGCCTCGAAGAAGCTTATGACCGCTGCCCCCGCCACGATATCAAAATCGTGCTTGGCGACTTTAATGCCAGGGTGGGCAAGGAAGGTACCTTTGGTCCAACTGTCGGAAAATTCAGCCTCCACAAGAACACCTCCGATAACGGAATGAGGCTGATCGACTTCGCCGCAGCACGAAACATGGTAATTGGGGGTACCAGATTCCAGCATCTCGACATCCACAAACCGACATGGCTGTCTCCAGATTAATGTACAAGAAACCAAATTGATCATGTGGTGATTGACGGAAGGCATGCTTCCAGTGTGATGGACGTGAAAGCGATCCTTGTTGCAGCTAAGGTGCGCACACGTTTATGTGTTGCAAATAACAAGAGAAGTCCCACACAGAGAAAGCTCGACGTCAGTAAGCTGCGATCACCAGAGACAGCAGATGCATTTTCCACTCGGCTATCGGATCTGCTTATGCAGAACACTCCCCCACTTGATGATACATGCGCACGGTGGACACATATATCCCACTCCATGACTACTGCTGCCGAGGAGGTAATCGGTTACTACCGGCCTCTGAGGAATGAGTGGTATGATCAGGAGTGTCGCGACGCTACCGCAGAGAAAGACGCCGCCTACAGAAAAACCCTGCGTGCAGGCATAACGCGAGCTGTTAAGGAGCGGTATAGAGAAAAAAGGAGTGCAGAGAGACGTCTTTTCAGGCGCAAGAAGAGGGAGTTGGAAAGACGCGAGTGTGAGGAGATAGAGGTGTGTACCGACAAGAATGAGACTCGAAAATTCTTTGAAAAGATCAAGCGCCTGAGTGGAGGTTTAAATCCAGGAGCCTCTTCTTGTCGTGATGGAAATGGGAATCTGGTTACAGATGTCCAGACTGTACTGAGCCTATGGAGGGAACACTTCTCAACGTTACTGAATGGCGATGCTACGAACAATTCCGCCAGTGGAGGAGATGGCCCGATAACCCCAATTACAGATGATGGTGTTAATGTTCCACCACCCGACTATGACGAGGTTGAAACGGCCATTTTAAGGCTGAAGAACAACAAAGCTGCAGGTGCTGATGGCCTGCCTGCCAAGTTGTTTAAGGCCGGAAGCGATGAGCTGCTCGCCTGCATGTACCAGCTCAGAAGCAGAATATGGTTGGATGAAAGCATGCCTGATGATTGGAGGCTCAGTGTTTTTTGTCCTGTACATAAAAAAGGAGACCCCACAATTTTGCGCCAACTACCGTGGAATAAGTCTCCTGAGCATCGCATACAAGGTTCTATCGAGCGTACTGTGTGAAAGGTTGAAGCCTATGCTCAGCAACCTGATTGGACCGTATCAGTGTGGCTTCAGACCTGGTAAATCCTCCATCGACCAGATTTTCACACTGCGCCAAATCCTGGAGAAGACCCAAGAAAAACAGATCGACACACACCACCTATTTGTTGATTATAAAGCCGCTTTCGACAGTCCGGTAAGGGATTACCTCTACGCGACAATGTCTGAGTTCGGTATTCCTGCAAAGCTCATTCGACTTTGTAGAATGACACTGCATAACTCCCGTTGTGCAGTGAAAATTGGGAAGGACTTCTCCGCACCGTTTAATACCGAACGGGGTTTCAGACAAGGTGATTCCTTATCGTGCGACTTCTTCAATCTTATTATGGAGAAAATAATACGAGCTGCTGATCTACGACATAATGGCACTATCTTCAACAAAAGTGTCATGCTGTTAGCGTATGCCGACGATATTGATATAATCGGCATGAACACGCGAGCAGTCAGTGCAGCATTCTCGGAGTTGGAAAGAGAGTCGCGTCGGATGGGTCTCACGGTGAACTAGGGCAAGACGAAGTATCTAGTGTCAACAAACAAAGAGTCCCGGCGTCTTGGACAGCACGTCACTGTTGACAACTACGCTTTTGAAGTAGTAAGGGACCTTGTCTATCTTGGAACCAGCATTAACAGCAGTAATGTCGTCAGCTTGGAGATCATGCGTAGGATAACTCTTGCTGACAGGTGTTACTTTGGGCTGAGTAAGCAATTGAGAAGTCGAGCCCTCTCTCGAAGAACGAAAACTACACTCTACAAGTCTCTCATCATGCCTGTCCTAACATATGGCGCTGAAGCCTGGACAATTTCCACCTCGGATGAGCGAATGCTTGGAGTTTTCGAGAGAAAAGTCCTACGCAAGATCTTTGGACCTATTTGCGTTAGTGGCGAGTACCGAATAAGGTACAACCATGAGCTGTACGAGCTGTATGCCGATATTGACATAGTAAAGAGCATCAAAATCCAGCGGCTGCGCTGGCTAGGTCATTCAATGGAAGAACACGCTCCGGCTAAGAAGGTGTTATATTCGGAACCCGCTGGAGGACGGCGCAGAAGAGGAAGACCAAACCTTCGGTGGAAAGACCAAGTACTGGAGAACCTGACGGCACTTAGAATTTCTAACTGGAGCCAACTAGCGAAGAACAGAGATGGCTGGCGAAGAATGTTATTTTCGGCCTAAATCGATATTCGGTTGTTATGGCCACATAAGTAAGTAAGTAAATGTTATTTCTTTGTATATTATTAGCTATATTATTATATTATGCATTGCTAGATAAAAAAAAATGCACCATATGTTATATGCTACAGTACCGAAAATTTTCATTGATATTTTCTACCTCCCACAAAAATTTTCTGCGTGTCTCTTGAACGCATATGTATATGCTTGAAAATTTAAAAGTGAACATATAGCATATATCATATGCCCAAAATTCTCAATTCTCTCATTTTCAATCAGCTGAAAGGAAATGTAGCTTATGAGTTCATACAGTCTAGTCACCTAATATATGACCAATTTGTCCCAATTTGTATTTCATATTGTCACATGTGTCGTAGCTCAGTGGTTAGTATGTTCGCCTTCTGATCTGTAGGTCGTGGTTCAATACCCGGCTGATGCATAACAAATTTTATATCGAAAAGATTTTTCTTTCGAATGGTACCCACCTGTCGGCAAGCAATTGGCAATTCTTCCGACAGTAACAACTTGCCATGAAAAAGCTTCTAAAAAGAACTCTGTGACAAAGCTCAGAAAAAGTGATGTCACAAGTGTTCTGCCGTTCGGAACCGGCTAAAATAAGTAGGTCCATTCTAATACTGTCCAAAATTTAAGACGCACAACAGTAATAGAAGAGAAGCTCGGCCAATGAGCCCTTTGGGGCTTTAACTGCCACATATTTATTTTTTATTTTTATTGTCACATATGGCAACTAAACTATAAGCAAAATGCCGCTAGCAAATGTTTATGACAACACGTTTAAATGAGAAGAAATGAGAGCAAATTGCCTAAATATTTAAGCACGATTGTGAGAAATTTTTATTTGAAAATTGATATATATCAAGCGTTTTAAAATATAGTCTAGACTTCTCTTAGTTTGTTATTTTTTGCTCATTTTTTAAATACTGGAACATCGCGCGCTATACAGTATGAAAAAAGTACATTTGGTTTTCGTTAAATATAGATTATACTCGTATTATTGTCTTGTATGAGCAAAAATTGGAAAGGAACACCTCGGCGACTTAAAAGCAAAGCAGAGGAGCTGTAATCAAGGAAAGGTAGAGCCAGAAAGTGAGTAAGTGGAAGTATGTATAAATTTTTATTTGAGAAGTATAAATTATGTTATTTTGTACACATAAATTTACAAATTAAATTGCACACGATAATCTAATCGTACAGAAAAGAACAGCGAAGAAAAATTTGTCAAAGGAAATCAGATGCACTTTTCTAATGATGGGGAACAAGTACAGAATACCACACTTTGAGGAAAAAAATTGTTTTCTTCATATAGCGCTTATTTTTTTTTTTTTAATATGGAACAAAAAAATTTCAGGCGAAAATGACTGCAGAAGGCGTCGCTGAAGGTCAAAGTTAAAAATTCCAAATCAACATTACTTAATAATATCGCAATCTTTTTTTACAGTATAGGCTTCAAATGAAAGCTATTTTTAAAAGGTTTTTGCTCATATATAAATTATTAAATTTGTTAAAGTTATGAAGAAAAATAAAAATGAAAAAAAATGTTTAACTATTTTTTTTTCCTTTCCTTTCCTTTCCTTTACATATTTTAAAATCATTTTGCAATATTTTTAATGATTATTTAAAATTCATACTTAACTAATTTTGTTCACTGTGATCGAGCTTTACTACAATTAACTTAATATATCTAAGTTCAGATTTGCATTAATTAGTATTTTAGCGTCAAAGTGCTGTTAAGTAGCCGGCTTTTGGGTGGGCGCTAAAAAATTACTCTTGTATGGCCGAAATCGGCTTTGCGCTCAAACGTATTTTAGCGTTAAAGTCTAAAAATAAATATATTTTTTAAATATTTTTATATACAATTTTTATTTTTCTTCGTAACATAAAAAACCAAATAATTTATGTAAAATATTAGATATGAGTAAAAAGCTATTCAAAATACCTTTTATTTGTTACCCATATTGTCTAACAAAAAAAAAAAAAAATAAAAAATGCTAGGATATTGAGTTATTTTGATTTGAAATTTGACCTCCAGTTACGCCTTCTGTAGGTGTTTCCGGCAAAAATAGTTTGCTTCATTGTGTTCACAAAAATTAGCTTTATACGAGGTTATGTGCTATTTTGCACTTATGCCAATGACTTAATTTGTCTCAATCACTAAACAGCCGCACTTCTGTGGGGAAAAAGAAAAGCAAAGAAAACGATATTGAAGAAGGAAGCTTCTGAAAGAAACAAAAATATTAATTTGAAGCTTTATTAAATATGTCCATTATATTATTTATGACAGAATTTAAGTGGAACACGAAAACGCACACCTTTTATTGGCTCTCAGCAAATACAAAATGTAGTATCTTCAAATGCCGGTGAATTTCGTTTGCTCCGAACATTAATCCAATACAAGAGCCGTCTTCTGGGAAGTGGAACAGCACTGTCATAAAATAGCTATTGAAGAAGGGCAGTGTCAGTAGGTAAATTATTATAATTTGTACCTTTTTTTTAATGTGCATTATAGATTTTGTTATGTACTTATAGAAATTATAGTAAGTAAAACTCGCGAAGACAATTGCTCTTTGACGAAAAAGAATATCAGAGGTAATGTTATCGAGATAAAATGAACTTCATTAGTATATGGTATAACTTCTTCAGATATAAATTAAATATAATACCACTGTGCAGCTACAAAAAGAGCTTTGACGTGTCCGGCAAGAGTATGATTAACAATTGACACAAATTAAGCAAAAAATTGGATTTCAATATATATAAGACTACTACTTTTTTGATGATCTGCGAAACAAGAGTATTAAACTAGTGGCGAGTGGTATAATTTAATTTAACTATATGGATTTCTACTTACTTTTGTCTGTTTGTAATTGCACTATACATATATACTACGTATATATGTATGAGAATACGCCAGCATAAATGTAAATAAAAAGACATTTAATGTTTTTACATTGTATTGTGAATACAGAAAGTTTTAATGATGATTAAATTTATGTTTATTTTTTTCCCATGTTTTTCTCCTATTTTTTCTTCTTCCTGTTGTCACATTTATTACACAAATAACCTATAATTTCAATTTATATCATTTTCTGTTTTTCTTTTTCTTGTGTTGTAGTGTGTCACTTCTGTTAATCGTAATATTATTGTGATAATAACGATAGCACTGTTGTAGTCGAAAAATTTATCAACAATCTGGTAAATTCTGTCGGTTAGGAGCAAACCTTCTGAGTTGATCTGTATCCAATAGTGGGTTGTACCACTCCAAATTTTCGAGAAAGCTATTTTCACAATTTCCGACCATTTTTCACCCAACAAATCGAAAAAATGTTTATACTACACCCAGTATAATGACATGGGTACATAAGGAAATTCGTGACGGTTGAGCAAAAAGACTACTTAAAGTTTTTTCTGAAGATAAATTTATAGAAAAAAAATTTTAAAATTTATCCTTGAAGATCCTTGAATATAGGCCAACTATTTTCTAAAAACAAAACAAAAAAATACATGTCAATAGCTGTATTTCTTCTCTTTCATTTAATACCCATATCATAATACATCGAGAATTTTTAAAACATTTTGGTTTTGTTTTGGTGAAAAAAGGTTGAAAATTGTGAAAATCGATTTCTCGAAAATTTGACGTGGTACAGCCTTCTGGTTGGTACCGATCGACTCAGTAAGTTTGCCCCTAACTCACAGAATTTACTAAAACGTTTATAAAAACGTCCATGCCAAAAACTAGAACAGTGTAATACATAATAAATAAATTTTGCTTTTGATTGTTTTTTTCCATTTCAATATACTTTAATGGAATTATGTACTTTACATACAATACATCGCACATAACATGTGAATGAATGAATAGACTAATAGTATGTTTAGGATGCATTACTTTTATTATTAATTAGCGGTATGCAGTAATTAGTATTAGTATTAGTAGTAGTTAGTACTTAGTATTATGTATGTATGTAGTAATAGTAGTATGATGACTACGAGTATATGTACGTGATTGCATGAAAAAAAGCATCGGTTTGGCGATTTTCATTTCTTTTTCTTTCGTAATGCCATGTTTACTCTAGAGAATTGGGAAAAGCCATTCGTGCATATAGGCTTCAGAATTCTCACATCATGATAGCGACATTTTCATGAAAATTATTGTCACCGTTTAGAAGCAAACAATATATGGATTTGATGGATGGATGATTAATAAATTACATATTTTTATACGTACATTTGTGAATGCCATAATATCGATATTTTCCGATTTTTTTATCCATTTTCAAACACACAAGGCTAATACACTCTTCATTATTTACTACATCAGTGGAATCAACTATGCAAGTGCGATTGGTCGAGCTTCTCAAAATATCCACTTATGGCACAAATTGCTTTTTGACAGATTTCTATATGGAATATTTTAAAAAATCGGGATCAATTTTTTACAATTCATTGCTATGAATTTATCATTATCGGCTATTTACGCTGGCCTTTTGAGTTTAGAAAGATATCTGAAGGTGACAACAGTTGTAATATTTTATAATTCGCTTAATTCGAATGTGTAGTCAGTTTCTTTCTAACCATCGTCTTTGGATTACTGATGCACGTTTTTTGCGGTTATCTGAGGGTCAAGCGAAAATCTGGTCGGACCAAAGTAGTCACATTCTATGGATTTTGCGTCGCTTAATTATAATATATATATATATATATATATATATATATATATATATATATATATATATATATATATATGTATATATATATATATATATATATATATATATATATATACCTGGTGTACAAGCTTAAATCCGCTGTTTTTCGGAAAAAAAAATAAACCCCATGGCTCGTAAAAGTATGGAAATGCCTTTTAGCAATAATTTTTTGCGATTGGGTGTCGTCCTCCTCCAATAGATCCTGCAAATCATAGTCCTCAGCTTTTCTGGGTCTATTTTCACGCTTCTTGTCACTCAAGTCAAAATGAAATTCTTTGAACCGACGAAACCAGTCTCTGCAAGTGGTTTCCGATAGCGCACTGTCACCATAGGCCTCCACAAGCATTCGATGCGACTCAGCAGCAGATTTCTTCAAATTGAGCTTCCCGCATATTCTCTTTTTCTGGCACGAAACTAGACATGATTATACGGGGAAAAATGTATGTTGTTGTATGAAATCACTGATGATGTTTACTAATGGATGTAAACAGGTGTCGAACTCATAAAAAAAAGGATGCATAGTCGATAATAGCTCAATATGCTCACTAACGCCATCTACGAGCAAACAGCGGATTTGTATACCTGGTATATATATATATATATATATATATATATATATATATATATATATATATATATATATATATATATATATATATATATATATATATATATATATATATATATGGGTGCCTATCCTCAGTGGTTAGTTTGTTCGCCTTCTGATCTGTAGGTCGTGGTTCAATCCCCGGCTGATGCATAACAAATTTAATATCGATAAGAATTTTCTTTCGAATGGTACCCACCTGTCGGCAAGCAATTGGCAATTCTTTCGACAGTAACAACTTGCCAGAAAAAAGCTTCTAAAAGAACTCTGTGACAAAGCCCAGAAAAAGTGATGTCACAAGGGTTCTGCCGTTCGGATCCGGCTAAAATAAGTAGGTCCCTTCTAATACTGTCCAAAAATTAACACTCACAACAGCAATGGAAGAGAAGCTCGGCCAATGAGCCCTTCGGGGCTCATATATATATATATATATATATATATATATATATATATATACATATATATATATATATACATACATATATATATATATATATATATATATATATATATATATATATATATATATATATATATATATATATATATATTTAACAATATTTTGTTTTTTTTGCGAAAAAGGTGAAAATCGATTTCTCGAAAACTGAGTAAGCTTGTCCCTAACAGACAAAATTTACTAGAACGTTGACAAAAAACAATTCGTGCCAAAAACTAGAACAATGTAATGGAATGTAGGTGCGTTCCTTTGCACGAGAGTAGCAAAATAACACTCGCTTATTTATCGAATTTCATGCAAATTTCACAAACAACCATATATATTACCAGGGTTGCTAAGTAACTAAAGGGAATATATAAGCAAGAAAAAGGGGAAATTATAAGTGAGTTGTTGTTCTTTTGCAACTCGCTTACAAAAGAATGCAGCTTGTACTAACAACTATCATCGATATGTATGTAGACAAGTAACATATGTAAATATCAAACATCCCTGGCGTGTAATTTTAATTTTGAAACATTCAAATTGTGTACTTAATATAATACATATTTATTTGTTGGATTTTGATGGATTTATTGGTACATTGTGGTATTGTGATATTTGTGATTTTGCTTGGCCATTTAATGTTTTATAATCTGACTGTCGGTTATTTTTTTATCAAATTTCATATGAACATATGAAATTAGTTATGTTCTTATGGTTGTTGTGATACATGAATATGTAAATTGTATTGTACTATTACAAATATGACAACTTTTTTTCTTTTAAATATATTATACGTACATAATATGTAATTGGAAATTATTAGAATTAATCATTTGTATGTAGTTTGTATGAATTTGGACGCAAATTATTTGATTACAATTGTAGGAATTTAATATTTGTTTAGATGGTGTAGTAAATTGTTGTTGCGTTTTCTTTATTTGTGAAATATTTATATATCGTATATATTTTAGTTATTTTTGTTTTTTTCTTCTCTGTTAGTTCATCTTGCTATCGAATAAATTCTATAAATGCAGCGCTCAAAAGATATTTTGTTTCTTTTTTGCATGTACAATTTATGTATGTATGTATAGGTATTGTATATAACATTACTATAGAAATATTATGCTGAGGTAGTTTAATTTATTAATTCATTTCAATTTAATATTTTCGTTTTGGTTTTTGTTCTTCAAAATTTCCTTTTTCTTTTAGCAATGTATGTATGCATACATGGGATATACTATATATATGTACTATTTATATATAGTTGCTTCCATCATTTACATAAGAGTACTCATAAAGAATTATTATCATATATTCAAATTGTATTGTATTGTTTCGTTTTTTTATATTTAATATAGTTTATATGTATGTATTTTGTAGAAAATGGTAGTTAGTATACACACACAGACATTTAAATATTTATTCAGTTTTATTTTTCGCTTTCTCTTCTTTTTTTTTTATTTTTGTTTGTTTGTTTTGGCATTATTGTTTATATATGAATTTTATTTATATGGTTTCTTTGTCTTCATCTTTACAGTTTTGTTGCAATTTTGGCTTCATTTTATACAGATATAGATATATGTGATTACTTCGTATTTTTTGTTCAACTTTGCTATTGGATCGCATAAAATTCATAATACTAAAAAACATTTTTATTTTTACGTGCTTAACATTTACAAAAATAATTTTTTCGTTGTAATTTGTATGTAAAATGAGAAATAAAATTACCACTAAACATTCACTATTTAACAACCCCGTATTAGTGCGGGTTGTTAAATTTATATTTATGTGCATTTTGTATGGTTTCTTAAAAAATGCATAGGTATAAAATAGTTGGATAATGGTGCGGGTAAATAGCGCCACATCCAGGTAAAGGGTCACAAAAATAGTAGCAGAATTAAAACAAACTCAAAGCTGCTCGGAAGATGTTCCTTGCCCCTAGCTTCTCTTCTAGAGAAGAGGAGCTCGAATACGAGCGGAGGAACCTCGACGAAAACGCCGGGTCCATCTTCGAGGACAATTATGGTAAAAACCACTCCAAGTGGCGGCAAACCAGGAAGCTCAAACTTCGGCTAACCTTGGCGCGGTCTAAAACACCGATTGTACTGCTGCGTGTATCAGAAAGTAGACCCCCTCTGCTAAAAACTGGTAATGCTACTGCCACCAAAGATCCCATTTCGGCACGCAGTGTCCAGCTGTTAGGCCAAATCAACCTCCACCAGGAGGTTGATTTGGTTGGTGGAGATGCAAGTTCCTCCTCCACCTGAATTCAAGCAGGGTAAATATTGCCCTGATCCAAGAGTCTTCGATCACCAACAATCAGGTACGTGGTCTAAAAAATACAGGGTACAAGCTCTATTATGTGCAGGACGACACCAGACCTCATTCCTGCAATATAGTCATGCCTAACTATAACTCTTTACTGCTCTCTAGTGGCAACAGAATCTGATGATGCCAATGCCCACAACATAGCTTGGAGAAGTAGCGGAATAAATGAAAGTGGTGAATCACTTGTTAATTTTATTCTAAATACTAACCTTCATATATGTAATATTGGCGATATGCATACATTTATTACTAATAACCGTCAGGAGGTTCTAGATCTAACTCTAGCCTCTAACTCTATTGTGGATATGATCACAGAATTGAGGGTTTCCAACGCACTCGTTTTCTGATCAACGGTATATCTACAACACACAGGCTCCAGGTCCGAAGCTTTTCCGAAATTATGGGTCTGAAATTATAGACTGGAGCTTGTATAAGCCTACAGTTAAGTAAACCTTTACAAATAAATCTCTGTAGACACCCATCAGAACAGATAATTTAGATCAACTGGTGGAATCTCTCACACAGACACTCAATCAGGCATTAGACAAAAGCTGGCCCTTTAGGAAACAGAAAGGTAAGCGGAACCCACAATGGTGGTCGACCGAGCTAATGGAAATAAGAAAATTTTGTCGGAAGGTTTTTAACAAAGTAAAACCCAGTAGAGTAACCCAAGATAGGTACATATACAAGCTTAATTTACAAACTTACAAATATGAGATTAGAAATGCGCAGCGCATTTCTTGGAAACTTTTTTGCGAATCCATAGAGGGTTCCTTAGAAGCAGCGAAGCTGCGGAAAGTTCTGTCAAAAACCGTCATTGTCCAAGCTATCTGCTACAATTAGGCGTAACTTGGACATCTATTAGCGACGAAACACTGGAAATGATCCTGGAAACATATTTTTCGGGTTGTTCAGTACCTTCCTCTAATCATTACCCAAAGACATTATAACTCGAAACAGAATTCAATGAGCCGGATGGAATCATTCCAGCGAAGCTTCAAGCAGTGTCCAACCTGGTTTCACCCTGGTTATAGACCATATTTGAAACCTGCATCAAATTATCACACATTCCCAGTAAACGTAATATTTTTTCTTAAGACAGGGAAAAACTTCACAGTGTAGATCTACACAATGGTCGCCTTTATTGATATTGAAAGTGCCTTCAATAATATTACTCCTCAAGGCATCATCGAAGATATATCCAACCTTGAAGTTGATAATTCCCTAAGACCATCAATGCGAAGCTGTAGCATCTAAAAACAAGCCCACAGGGGGACCCCGCAGGGAGGAATTCTCTCACCCTTATTGTGAGTACTTGTAGTCAACAAATTATTGCTATTCTTAAAAAAATCATTGCATTATAGTCATGCAAACGAGCATTAGGAAAAAAATTTAGAATGATATCCAATGTCGTATATTGGCTCTACACAGAGGTGGTGAGACCAAAACTACTGTATGGGTCGCCGTCTGGTGGACGGCGAGAATGGCATCTCTGTGCATTACAGGGTCAGAACGACCTCCACCACATCTCTAAATACTTTGTCACTCCTTAGTCCTTTAGATATACTAGAGAAGCAATTAGCTGTTCAATCGGCAATTAGACACAGATCAGCTTCAGAATGGTCCTGTAACGGTACGGGACACTCAACAGTTCTGGACCAATATAGCTTTATACCGCGAACAGTTGACTAAGGAACGACAAAGTTGACGTTGGACAACAAGTCAAATACACATATATATATAGACACACACAAACACACACACACACATATATATATATATATATATATATATATATACATATATATATATATATCTATTTATATATGTATATATATAAATATATATATATGTATATATATATATGTATATATATATATATATATATATATATATATATATATATATATATATATATATATATATATACAGTCAGGGACTAAAGTTTAAATACACCCCACAAATCTTAATTTTAACTTGCTGCGAAAATCTAAGTAAGCAGTTTTTTTGCAGTCTATCAGTAAGCAAACACAATAACAAAAAATTTGTATTTGTCGCATAGATAACTGTAAATTCATCAAAAACTCAAAAAATACGCTGGACAAAAGTTTAAATACAATACAAGAAAACACGTGTTTTTGCAATTTCTTTGGAAAAGTACCGTTATATTTTTTTTGCTTTCTTCACTTACGCATATTTATTCAGTATTATTAGTGATTTCATCGTTGTCGGTAGACTTCAAAGCAAAATAATGGGCAAAGGAAAACAAATAGAGTCTGGTGTTAAAGATTTAATAATTAAACACTTTAAAGAAAGCAAATCCTACCGTGATATAGGAAAAATTTTGAATTTGTCCTGTGCAAGTGTGCAAAACGTAATAAGAAAATATAAAACTTACAAAACAGTGGAAAATAGACCCAGAACTGGTCGACCAAAAAACTTTCTCGCCGAGATGTAAACCTTATCCTAAGAGAAGTGGACAAAAATCCAAAAATAAGTGCGCCAAAGTTAGCCGGTAGTATTGCTGCGGTGTCAGGCAAACATGTTCACCCAAAAACCGTACAAAGAGCTTTACGGTATAACGGCTATCGAAGCAGAGTTCTACGTAAAAAACCGCTTATTTCTGAAAAAAATAGACAACTTCGTCTAGATTTTGCAAACAAGTACAAGGATATGGATGAGGACTTTTGGCGAAGAGTCTTTTTCACAGATGAATCTAACTTTAATATTTTTGGCAGCTATGGTCGCGCAAAAATTTGGAGCAAGCCCGGCACAGCACTTCAAACCAAAAATTTAATACCAACCGTTAAACATGGGGGCGGTAGTGTGATGGTTTGGGGAGCAATTGCAGCAGCTGGCGTGGGACACTTGGCTTTTATTGATGGAATAATGGACAAACACATGTATAAAAGTATATTGGAACAAAATTTGCAGCCTTCTGTGGATAGCTTGGGTCTGGGAAGAAGTTGGATATTTCAACAAGACAACTACCCTAAGCATACCGCGCATTTGGTGAAGGACTGGTTGCTGTATTATGCTCCACGTCAGCTCTGTAGTCCTCCCCAATCACCGGACTTAAACCCAATTGAACACGCTTGGGAATTATTGGACCGAAAAATCAATCGCGCAGCTTTAAAGAACAAAGAATCCCTTAAAGAGGCTCTGAAAAAGGCCTGGCCAGAAATCAGCACATCCGAAACAGAAAATTTGGTTCTGTCTATGCCACGTCGTCTGCAGGCAGTCATTGAAGCTCAAGGCGGACCTACCAAATATTAATTTAAGTTTAACGTTTTTTAATTAAGCTAAAATCAGCTAAAGAAAGAAAATTTTGTATTGTATTTAAACTTTTGTCCCATGTATTTTTTTAGTTTTTGATGAATTTTAAGTTAAAAAAGTGAATTGTTTTGGTTTTCGATATTGGTCATTATTCAACTAAAAATAAACTGCATACTTACATTTGTGTTAAAATGCTTTATTTTTATTTAAAGCGATGTTTTATGGGTGTATTTAAACTTTAGTCCCTGACTGTATATATATTTATATAAGTGACATACCTACTTACTTTAAAATAAAATCCTCTGTGTGAATTGGACAGATAAGCAAACAAAAATAACAAAGTCAGCATTTTGGCTGCACATTCCGCAACTGCAATAACTGCAGTAATAATGTAATAGCGACAACAACAAAAACAGTAATGTCATAAGCGTAGGTTTACTGCAGCATAACTCTAAGCTTTTATGTTTAAGAAACGAAGAACAGAATAAATTCAGACTTTCATAGAGACAGTTGAGTTTTATTCGTTACTGGCGCAGTCGATAAAACGAACCTGCTACCAAGTATCGCGTTTGAATAATTAAAATAAAATAAAAGCATCGCGCAAAGGTGCTAATAAAATAAGAAAATAAAATAAAAAAAATTTTCGAAGCAAATTAATAAGTGAAAGTTTTACTACACAAGGCAAGAAATAAGCCTTTTTTAACTTTGCTGCAACTAGTGAATGGCTAATCTGGAAGATCCAGTAATGACATCGTTGCCAGATTGAATTCTGCAGCTATAACTAAAATGGACAAAACTATAATAATGGAAAACTTCAAAGCACTCCCGCATTTTCGAGGAGAAAAGCAGCAGTTAGCTACATACATCAACAACGTGGACAGCGTGATTGCGTTACTCGGCGCAACGACACGGCAGGAGGAAAAGAACTTATACTTCAACCTCATCATAAGGAGCCTGCATGGAGCAGCCTTAAACGCATACAGAAGAGAACAACTGACAGATTAGGTCGCCTTAAGGAAACTTTTAATAGATGAATTTGGAGAGCATACCCCTATTTCGACACTCATCCTAAACGTCAATAATATTAAATATAGAAATAGCATCAAGATATTATGCGAGGAAATAAATGAGCAAGTATGTAGGATTAAAGATTGTGTAAAATTAAGTAACGAAAGTGAAGTGACGAAATTATTCCTCAGTAAAGAACTTAATAAAACTAGCCTAAGAATATTAAAAATTACGGCTTTACTAAACGCTAATCTAGTTATTGATTTTAAAGGTGCTGTTAAAGTGCTAAAATAAAACGATGAGTTTGAATATATTTCAGGAAATCATATAAATCCAAAAAATAATTTTAAACAATTTCCAAAACCCATTGCAAAGCCATCTCAATATTACCAGCCCACGTACACTTCGCGGTACAACTCGAATCATAATGTTAGTAGCTTTAATCCTTATCAAAATCAGGATGCATTATACTTTTTAAATTAAATGCATTCATTGATTTGAAAAGAAACACAGTTGTGCTAAATAATTGCCATTATCCTTTCTTAGATAGCAATGAATTTCATGAATATAATATTTTTACAAAAGAATTAGGATTACATGAAGCAGATATAACAGAAAAACCTTCTAAATTTCGAATGGATCATCTAAATTTTGAAGAGAAGAATATTAAACACAGAATTATTACTAAACATGAAAATCCAATTTACGTTAAATCTTATCGCTATCCACAAATTCACAAACTAGGATAAACTAGGACGCTCCCTCTATTTCACGACCTTAGATTTAGCTAAGGGATTCCATCAGGTGGAAGTCGAAGAATCAAGTCGAGCGAAAACAGTTTTTTCCACTCAGGATGGTCACTACGAATTTTTGCGCATGCCATTTGGCTTAAAAAATGCGCCTGCGACTTTCCAGAGATTAATGAACTCTGTGTTAGGTGAATTAGTAGGTGCGGATTGCATGGTCTATCTCGATGACGTCATAGTATTTAGCACGTCACTACAGGAACATTTGGTTTCCCTAAACAAAGTCTTTAGCAAACTTAAGGACGCAAACCTTAAAATACAATTAGACAAGTGTGAGTTTCTAATGAAGGAAACTGAATTCTTAGGGCACATTAGTACTCCACAAGGGATAAAACCTAATCCCGAAAAAATTAAAGCACTTCAAAATTTCCCAATACCTAAAACAGAAAAAGAAATTAAGCAGTTTTTAGGATTGGCAGGTTTTTATAGGAAATTTATCGACAATTTTGCTAAGATAACCAAACCACTAACAAATTGTTTAAAGAAGGGTGCAAAAGTTAATCACCGAGATGATGAATATATCAAAGCGGTGGAAACTATTAAAAGATTGATCATAAACGATCCCATTTTGAAGTATCCTGACGGTACTTAGTCAAGATGGGCACCCCATTTGTTTCGCTAGTCGAACACTCAATGAACATGAGACCAATTATTCGACTACAGAAAAAGAGCTCCTTGCGATTGTGTGGGCGACCAAGTATTTTCGTCCTTATTTATATGGAAGGAAATTTTTGATTAATAGCGATCACAGACCTTTACAATGGCTTCATAATTTAAAGGAGCCAAATGCGAAGTTACAACACTGAAAAATAAAACTAAATGAATATGATTTTGATATTAAGTATATCCCTGGTAGAGAAAATAATGTCGCGGACGCACTATCGAGAGTAAAAATTTTAAATTGTTATAATAATGAAATAGCACCTGATGAAGCAACAATTCACTCCGCAGAGGAAGATAATTAGAATTTCATTGAAATTTCTGAAAGACCTTTGAATACATTCAGAAGGCAATTCATTTTTAAGAACTCCTCAAACACTACAGAGTCAATTAATACAATATTTAAGAATACACAAAACACAGTAGAAAAACTGGCAGGGAAAGTTGTCGCTATTTATTTTGAATGCGATGCCGATTTTCTTAAATTCCAAGAAGTTTATTCAAATTTAGTACGACAAACCCATTCAAATAAAGTTTATAGAGCGACGTTGCTTCTTACGTCCAATTTAAAGAAATTATTTTGAATATCCATTTAAAAGGCCTACATCAAGGTATTGACAAAGTTCAACTCGAGTTTAGGAAAAAGTACTACTATCCAAATTATGTATCCGAAATATCAAATATTATAAATAACTGTGAAATTTGCAACGAATGCAAAAATGATCATATAACTACAAAAATGCCATTTAAAGTGACACCCCCTTCTTATGAAATAAGGGAAAAGTTCGTTATAGATATATGGAAATGGGACAAAATTTCATATCTTACCTGTATTGATATTTTTTCAAAATTCGCTATGGCTGAAAAATTAGATCAATCAAATTGGTTAGAAGCTAAACGAGCATTGCATTGAATTTTTAACTTAAAGGGTCCTCCCAAAAAAATTAAGATGGACCAGGATAGCGGACTAATAAACACAAGTTTACAGGAATGGTTAAGAAATCTTAATATAGAAATTGAAATTCCAACAGGGAAAACTGGTACAGCTGACATTGAGAGATTATACAAAACCTTAAATGAAAAATTACGAATAATAAACACATCTCAAGATAAGGAACTTCAGCACTTTGCGGTCGAGCAAACTATTTTTATTTATAATCACACTTAAGTCATTCGACCACTGGTCAAACACCATATAACATATTTTTTAATAAAGAACTTCCTACAAAAAATACCAAGCTGAAAAAGAAAGGAGAATAGCAAATATAAACGAGAATAGGAAGAAATACGAAATTGAAAAGATTAGATAAAAAATGTAATCCTTTCAAAAGAGTACACGTAATGCCACCAGAAACAGGAGAAGACCACCATATTGTTAAATTCAGAAATAGACTTTCATAGAAATATAAAACTCATTTCAAGTTTAAGAAATAAACTAATATTGATTATCATTCTAGGAATGAAAGCGAGGCGTAGGAACCCTATCAAAATTCCGATCTTCATTATGATAATAATTCTGATTCTAATGCGCGTCTTTCAGGCGAACAGCCAATCCATTCAAGTCAACAAAATTAAAAGTATCCATGGATATCTTATAACTGAACAAGGAACATTTTACCAAGGGGGTAATTTTAACAACAAAATTTTATCCATAAATAAAACAGGATTAGAAGATGCTTATCAGAATCTTTATGACGAATATAACAAGAATAAGAATTTACAAACAAAACAAACAAACAAATTCAATAACTCGATATATGGATTTAGCTAACAAAGAAAAAGAAATGTTCCATTTTAGACACAGCAGATCATTATTTAATGCAATTGGAAGTGGCTTAAAATGTTTATTTGGCACATTAGATGACGAAGATAGGCACGAAATTCAAAGTCAATTAGTAAATATTGAACAAAATTAACTTAATTAACTTAATTAACATTAATTAACAAACTAATCGACTTAGAAACCATTAGAAAAATTAGTTCAAACCAGTTTGAAGAGACTAAGACCTCTATTTGGAAAAAAGAAGACATTTTGTATTTTGTTCTACCTATACCCCAAGAAATAAAAACGTTTCCAAAACTACGAATTTTTCCTATCCCTAATAAGCAAAATTTCGATTTAAAATCAGATCCGAATCAAGAATACTTTCTCATCAATAGCACTTTATTTAAAATCAATAATCGTAAATTAATTCAAGAAGAAAACGAATGTATAAAAAATTTGTTAAAAAATGTAAAAATCAAATGTGAATACAGAAAAAGCAGTCAACCACTTATTCAGTATTTTGCCCAGAACATTATTATCACAAAGAATATAAATGAAACAAAAATAGACCAAAATTATAAAAGTCTTAATTTGAAAATAAAAGGAAACATTTTAATAACGTTTGATAATTGTAAAGTCCAAATTGGTAATTTTAATGTCGAAATAAAGGAAAAATTTTATAAATATTATGCCATTCATAAAAGATGTAAATGAAATTGAATTTGAAAATATAACGCTAACAGACTTAAAAAAACATGTAAAACATATTCACGAAAAAGACAAAGAAACCAAAATAATATCTTATTTACTTTTAAGTTTTCTAACAATATGTATCGTTTTTATTTTGTACTATATATTTGTTAAGTCAAGAGGAAAGAAAGCTAATGTAAATGAAAATGACGAAGATACTGTGGAAAATGAAATCGAACTTAATAATTTACGAATGATTTAAATGTTATCGTTATTGCAAACTTTCCAAATTAAAAACACGCAAAAAATATATAAAATTTAATTTCGTGAGGACACGATCCCTTTTAATAGCGGAGGAGTGACATACCAACTTACTTTAAAATAAAATCCTCTGTGTCAATTGGACAGATAAGCAATTCACACAAAAATAACAAAGTCAGCATTTTGGCTGCACATTTCGCAACTGCAATAACTGCAGTAATCATGCAATAGCGACAACAACAAAACCAGCAATGTCATAAGCGTAGGTTTACTGCAGCATAACTCTAAGCTTTTATGTTTAAGAAACGAAGAACAGAATAAATTCAGACTTTCATAGAGACAGTTGAGTTTTATTCGTTACTTATATATATATATATATATATATATATATATATACATATATATATATATACATATATATATATATACATATATATATATATATATATTATATATATATATATATTATGTATATATATATATATATTATATATATATATATATATATATATATATATTATATATATATATATATATATATATATATATATATATATGTGTATATATATATATATATATATATATATTTATATATATGTAACAATTTGCCAAAAATGCTTCTTAAAGTATCTCTGTGACAAAACTAAGTTAAAGTGATGTCAAAAGGGTTCTGCTGTTCGGAACCGGCTAATATAAGTAGGTCCCTTCTAATGCTATCCAAATTTAACACGTACAACAGTATTGGAAGAGAAGCTCGATGGTATCACAATGGGCCTGGCCTAAGTGTGTCAGAGCCACATAACCTAATCTAACAAATATGATTGAGAGGATGGGAACACCCCTTTCAATAGATCAATCCGAGCAAGCGGACAGCCGCCTCAACCTACCTACCTAAGGCGGATTAAAAATTGAAAGATATGTTTTCCAGCCATAAGAATATTGCGGGTAATGAGAAGACGGATCAGTTGACGCACTAATTTTAAACGCTAGTATCCATGTTAGTAGTTAGTTACTATTGGTAGTGTTTCGAGTATTAAGAAACTGATTTT
The DNA here is from genome assembly GCA_963854835.1 of Megamerina dolium. Taxonomy (NCBI): domain Eukaryota; kingdom Metazoa; phylum Arthropoda; class Insecta; order Diptera; family Megamerinidae; genus Megamerina; species Megamerina dolium. The sequence continues at coordinate 20,597,193 of OY978527.1, forward strand.
TATGTTAGTCTTCTTACCTGGTTTCCTTTAGGTAATTTCAAACGGAATAGTGTAGAAATAATATTCATAATTTTTGTTACATTTGTGGCAATTTCATGTCATCTAATCGCAAACAGAGATGTTTTAGTAAGGAGCTTATGTTAACCTACGAAAAATATTTAGATTAGAAATTAATATGTTGTGTACCGTGGTTAACGAAACATATACCATATGCTCAACTTGCTACAAATTTTGCTGGAATGGGTAAATCGTAATCGAAAATATATGCCGTCTCACGATCATGACCGTACTGCGCATGATAGGTTAAACTGCTGCGCGTGTGTGAATAGTGTGGACAGAAAAAAAAATTTGAAAATTTTGTTTTTCAGAGTGTTAATGGTCAAAGGTTATGTTCCATAAGCAGTACGAAAAAGGCGATAATAAAATCAGAATAAAAGCGTCGAACAAACTGATTTAATATTAAATCGTTATTTTTTACTAGTCTCAAATTGACACGATTTACGTTTATTCTTTTACTTGGTGACCACTAGTAAAAGTTTCTGTTTAAAATTTATGTAGAACATTTTAACCCTCTAACTGCCTTTTTAATGAACATTTTACTAGTCTCAAATTGACACGATTTACGTTTATTCTTTTACTTGGTGACCACTAGTGAAAGTTTCTGCTTAAAATTTATGTAGAACATTTTAACCCTCTAACTGCTTTTTTTAATGAACATTTATGAAACTTATTTTAGGGAGTGTCAAAAAGATCCATTCCGATGAGGGTTAGAGGTAAAAATGTATTACAAAAAATTGCTCATTTAATTTTACTGTAAGTCTCTGAAGTCCGGAATTCTCCACTACCACGCATGGATACTAACGTTTGATGTTCGTTTGGTTGAGGCCCTAAATGAGCCAAGTCACTAAAATTTCATATAATGAGGTAGTTCTTCTCAAGCTAAGATCCATCAAGACTTTGCTAGGCTTACAACAGCCAGCGGTGTATAGTTATTCACTAATGGAATTTTAGACCATGACTTCGGATGCCATAAGTTATTCTCATGTAGCATGCTTTGTAAATCACTCGACGATAGACCGACGATCTTTGCCTCTAATACTAGGTGGAAAGTTGCCACTTTATACCCTGCATAATGCAATATGAAAGGTATATTGATTTCGGTCAGATGTTTGTAACCACTTGAAGGAATCTCCGGAGATATAGAAAAGTATATATATTCGTGATCAGTGTCGCTTAAATTTTCGATTTAACGATGTCCGTCCGTCTGTCCGTCACCTGGCTGGTTCACACGATAACTTGAGCAAATATTGAGCTATTTTGACGAAATTTGGCATAAATAACCTACGATCCAAGGGTACGGAAGGGATTGATATTGAGCATGATCGGTCAATAGCCACGCCCAAACCAAGCATTCAAAGCGACTAACCTCGAAATTTTCAAAATCTTTAACTTGCTATAACTCACTTAAAATACCATTGGGACAACAATATTTGGCACATAGAGTTACATTACACTACTACATAACTTTGCCAGAAATGAGCGAGCCCCGCCCATTTTTTAAAGTTTTTTTATTTTTAAATATGGTAGTCGGAAATATTCTAAATAATCTAATAACTTACAAAGTACTTCGTTAAAGTCAACCATATTTCGGATGCGGGTTAGTATTATATGCAAAAATTGTTCCTCAAAAAACTGGTGAGCCACGCTTACTTCGTAATGTAGCTCCCATACAAAGTAGTGGGATTAAAGGAAAAATATGGATATTCCAGCAAACATTTCATATATTATATATATCTACATATGCAGGGTATAATTTGGTCGGCCCAGCTGACTGTAGTCATTTTTTCTTATTCCAGTTTTTGAGGAAGTATTTAGTTTACAAATGGCTAATTTAGATCATAGTTTCATATGTTCCCATGGTTCTTGGTCAAAGTTACAAGCACTGCTAAACTCAATCCGATATACAATATTTCCATAATGTTCCGGAACCTAAATTAGTTCAAGCCTTTACTTTCTTGCGGCAAAGTTTAGTTTCGAACGCGGTTTAAAAGGCCTTTGGAGCAGTTTTGCTGTCAGTGCAGACAGTAATCTCCGTTGCGCGGTATATCCTCCTAATTACAAAGACCTTTACTTTCAGTATTGCAACCAGTATGGGAAACCGTTGTCTTTCCGTCTGTAATAAAGGAGCATCTGGTGTTTTGATCCAAATAAGTGTTTTCTCCGCATTCTAAAGTAAGAGCAGTTATAGTTGGTGTCTTGTGTTTTTAGAGCACTAAAACCACAGATATAATTAATGAAATTGACAAAGGAGCGATGGAACAAATTAAGGACGTCGTACACATCAAAACATGTCAATTGGAGCGGAAACATGAGTTAATCTGACGCATGGGTGATTAAATATACTTGCAACTATTATCTACGATTCTACGAACCATATACTTGCCAAATGTCTAGCTTTTATGAGAGAAAGACGGAAGAGGCTCAATACCCCTCTATATCGAAATGATCCCGTAACGCCTCTAAAATTATAAAATTAGAATACAAACAAATCATGTTCGATACTCAAATCGATATTTCATTGAAAACTAAAATGATGATGCCAGTAAATCGTAATTTTTTGATAGTTTTAATATCAAAATCTAAAAATAAATAAAAGAAAAAAAAAATGATTTATACTACATACTTGCCTCGTATTAGTTAGGATATTGATTTCGGTGTAAACATGTTAGAAGCAGAAAAATAGAAGAAAAACTATAATCAATACCGAAATAAAAACAATAATTTTTGTTTGTTTTTTTCCCTTATATTTTTCTCACAAAAATATATGTTTTACATGAAAAAAACAAAAAACTAATAATAATAATAATAATAATTAATTATGATTTTGCGTTTTTCCTTTTTTCAATTTTTGTTTGTTTCTTTCATTTCTTTGCTGCATAATAATAGCACTATGTTTAATAATAATTTTTTTTAAAGAAAATAAATAATTAGAATATTTGCTGATTTAACCGCATAAGAATAATAATCATAATAATAATAATAGTATGTGTGAATACACAGTGTATTTCAAAAGTCTCTGGAACACTCGTATTCAGTAGCCTTACACAGTGTGGCGTAATATATTCATTTATTTAACGGATGCACGTTCACGAATACTTTGATATTTTTGGAAGTTTCATTCTGTGAACAAAGTTAGCGCACAAAAGGTGTTTTCGAAAATGGGATAATATAAATCAATTTCATTATTCTGACAAAGGCTGGACGAATACATAGAAAATGGTCTACACTTTCCTCCAGTACTGACACCAATCTATCTATTCTGGCAAAGGTTGGACAGATGCAGAGAAAATGATCTACATTATCTAGATTATTCTTCAATACAGACACTAATTTGCTTTCTGCTCCATAATTCTCAGAATGCGAACACCTTTCGTTGACAACCCTATAGCGTTCTGGCTATTGCAAAGAAATATCTGGAGATTTGATTAAGGTGCCCGTCAGCAACCATACCTGTTTTCTAGCTTAGTTGTGATCTATGATTACTTACAAATACTAGACTACTTCTACCCTCAAATCGAGGTTCCTCCCGATAGATAGGGTAGGGTATTTACTAGATCTACTTACGAATTGGGCAGATACATAGTTGAAGATTCAGGATTTCTCTGACATTTGGTACCTTGCATCTTCTGCATCTGTCGAAAGACCCAGTTTATGAGCGTGATCTGCTGTAAGACAGTGTCTCACAGATAGTGTCCACCATTGTCGCGCCTTATGTTCCACTGAGATAGGAATCGGTTAAAAAATGAATTTCGCAATTTGTTTCTCCACCTCTCTACCGCTTTTTGCATGATTGATATGTTTGAGTAGCTGGGAAAAAGATAACTTCTTGGATGTCTTAACATCTCTCATTTTCCCGTATACCATTATCTCCTGGTACCCAATATACGACTATCCGTAGTCTTCTGCCTATGGATATAAAACGTTCCATTGCTTTCGAGACTTTAAGTTTAACTATTTCCATAGAGATGTATATTTAATCCAGCAACTGTTCTAGTCAGTGCTGGCTCCACTGCCATTTCAGCTAAATAGACTTCCGCTTGGAAGATTGTTCACCATTGGGGAACTTGTATTATGACTGTGTTATGTCTAATTTTGAGCAACTGGACAACTGATTATGAAATACAAGAGAATATCTAACATGATTCGAAAATCAAAAGACAAAAGTTGTCAGACCTAAAAAAGGTCAAATGACCTGAAGTATAAGCACAGCAGCTACATTTTCGTTCTAATTTCATTATTTGTTAATGAAATTCAGCTTTCAGTGTCAAAATATTCGTGAACGTATGGCTTTAAAATGCACTCATGCCAAGAGATTGCGCCTACCTTTGAACTATTGAAACACAGTGCACATTTCATCGTATGTTGGTATATGTTTAAAAGAGTTCATTTCTTATTGATTTACAACTACATATACAATTTATGGATTAACATTATTATTATTTATGATTATTATGTATTTTATTTTTTATATATCATTGTATTTTAATTATTTATATATCAAATAAAAACCGAAAAAAAGGTTTACATACTTAAATAAAGAGCGCACACAAAAACAATGTTAGTATCGCCAAATCATTTTCATCATAATCAACTCTATTATTGTTATTTAAAATTATATATGTATTATAAAAATTTAATTAACTTACACACACATAAAGTATAAAATAATAATAAAGAATTGTTTAAATCATAAAAATATAATCAACAAATACGCTATAGATTGCACACATTAAACAGCTTAAATTATAAACTACTATCACACAGACAAACTGCTCAATGTGCACAACAATCAACGCTGTTGATTTTGGTTATACTCGAATATACTCATACATTTTATATTGTATGAATATAGAACTATTCTTTAATAATTTTAATTTTAATAAAAATGTAGATAATATTATAATAATACAAAATTATAATGAATAATCATAAGCTTACAATAGTTGGAATTTAAAATGTAATAATAATAGAAAAAAATTAATGTGTAAACTAAAAAGACATCAAATCAAATGAGGTTTTGCAAATCGTTTCATCAATAATTAATAAACAAATCAAAATTTAAGTAAAAGAAATATGAATTATTCATTGTTGTTGTTGTTCTTGATTTCTGTTTTCTGCTTTACATACAAGTCTTATATGTAATTAGGAAATAAGACTGAATGCGTTGTTGTTACTTTAATGCTTATGGATTAAAATGAAATATTGATTATTAATTTAATTAAAGTTTTCAATTTTGCCAAGAAGAACAAGGTAAATCAAAACAAACCTTGCATTTAATATACATCAAATATTGAGAACATTCATTCATTTCATATTATTATTTGTCAAACAGATTTTTTTTTTTGGTTTGCAGAAAATGTTAATACCGTTCAAATTTATTGATTAAAATTCATTAAAAAACCTTTCGCATCGGAAGCAAACAATTCCATTTCTGCGATCCCTGTTCTTAGAATGAAAATTTATCTATTAACTAAGTTTCGGTTTGATAAATTTATATTCTGGTGTGGAAAATGTGAAAATACACATTTATCAATATATTTTGTATGTGTGTAGGCGTAGTTTTTATCCGATTTCACCCATTCTCGAACTCATCCGTTTGTGAAAATAATCTTATGTATCAATTTTAAACTGTATCGCTCTATAATTACGGCAGCTATCGTGTGATCAGACGGACATATTGGCAGACAGACAGAAGACGTGGCTGAATCGACTCAGATTGTGATTCAAATTAATAATTTATGTATTTACTTTTTTATATAATTCACCGGAAAGAAATAATTAAATTTATATCTAATATAATACTACACCTCGGATGAGATGGTGTTTGGAGTTTTCAAGAGAGGACTCCTAAACAAGATCTTTAAACCAATTTTTGTTGATTGCGAGTATCGAATACAGAGCCAAAAGTTGTATACGATCTATGCTGATATTATGATAGTTGTGTGCATCAAAAGCAAAAGGAAGAGTCAAATACCCAAAAAAAAAAGATGGTATTTCGAAACCTTCAAGTACATTGACCTAGAGAAAGACCTAACCGCTGATGGAAGGATCAAGAACTGTGGAATATGTCAGTACATTGAACTGACATTGAAATAGCTCAAAATTGTTTGTAATGGATTGACACTCATAAGTATTGAATTAGATTACGAAGAAATGTCCATAATTTATGATAACTTTGATGCTAAATACGAAAATTTTCATATAGCTCTGTATATTTAAAAACAAATCAATTTTTAGCATAATGAAGTATTTAAATTGAATTGAATGAATTGAATTTCAAAACTGAATGCTTAAATTAAATATTGAAACACAACCGAGAATACTTTCGTCTTAACATTTGTAAAATTCCGGCAATTTGATATTAAGGAAACACAATTTTTGACATTAACATTATTAACGGAAATTGTGTAGAATTTTTGCAAACATTTTTCTATACAACCAACTTTTCTTTTACTTATATTATAAAAATGATAAATTTTCTTAGCATATAGTAGTAGCACAGTATTAGTTGTAACAATATTTCTTGTGGTTGCATATGTTGCATAAATAGTTGATATATAAAATGTAATAATATATATATATATATATATATATATATATATATATATATATATATATATATATACACATATATATATATATATATATATATATATATATATATATATATATATATATATATATATATATGTGTGTGTGTGGTTGTAGTTGTATACTATATACTTAAAGATTTTAAACTTTCTTTTTACTTTTACATTTCCAATTAAAAACATTATATGAAATATACTATATTTATTTTGCTTACTATTGTTGATTGATACAATTTTCCGCACACATGCGGAATTTGCTTAAAAAAAGGTAAAATAAAAACCAATCAAGTGGACATCAAAGGATAATTAAAAGAGTAAAAAAAAACATTATAAAATAAGAATAAAATGATGGGTTTTGCATATATGTATGTATATATACATACTCTCTCTCTCTCTCTCTCTCTCTCTATATATATATATATATATATATATATATATATATATATATGTAGATATATATATGTATATATATATATATATATGTATATATATATATATATATATATGTATATATATATATATATATATATATATTAGATATATATGTAGCATATATCTATTTATGTATGTTTGTCTGAGGAGAATATTTAATGTAAAACATAACGGTAAAATAATTATGTTGTAGCTCAGTCTCCAGAAATTACCGCTGTTTTACATTAAAAAATTCATAAAGTACAAAAAAAAATTGAAAAAATTACATGGATTTCAAAAATGATTATTACTACTATTACTTTTTAATTAGTATTATTTTCATCTACATTATAATTATTATTATCATTACTATTATGATTATTATGGAAAAAACAAAAACACGATGAGATAAAATTGGTTTTTCAAGAACCACGCATATACATAGGTCGATCGAATATCTAATGTGAAGATGAATCACAAATATTTTTCGAATTAAATGCATATACTTTCAGAAAATCGCTCACTAAAGTTATAAGGTTTCCAACATTTCACATAATCTTTTGTAGATCAATATCTAGAAAACGATTGAGAATTTCTAGATATTTTTTTGCAACGAAATGTAGCCCAAGTCAAAGAAAATAAGAGTCAGGATATTTCAATTTTTTAAGGTCCACTATAATTTTTCGAAATGTTTTCATATTACTTTATCCTTTATGTAGCCCAAATATAAGAAAAGTCAATGTATTCGCAAGTCATAAAAGTAAGAAGATTCTATGTGCATAAAGGACGTCAATGACGTCTTCAGATTTTCTACTTATAGTTTTGGTACGACTTATCAAACCAGCACGGATAAAGTAACTAGGGCATGCAACAAGAATGGACGAATCATGATCACAAAGAAAAATTCTAGAGGCGAAGTAATTCAACGACAAAGCAAGGGGAGACCAAGATCAAGATGGATGGACCAACTAAACGAAAACCTAAAGAAACTCCAACTGGAAAACTGGAAAGAGATGGCAAAAGATCGAGTAGCATGGAGGCATATTATTCAGCAGGCCAACGTTCATAAAGAGCTGTAGCGTCAAATGATGACGATTTTGGGTATATGAGTATGTTGTCTAAAGAAAATAATGTGGAATTTTCAATATATTACAAAATAAAGGATTGAATAGAGGTGTGGATTCAGAAAAATTTGACAAAGAAAGTAATTTCTTAAGGTATTTGACACCAAAACACAATTAACGTTAGATTTTATAGCACTGAAATGTTCTGACAGATGTTTTATTTTGACTTGAGGAGCATATGCAAGCATACGCATACATTCCCAACCGTTTAGATATAGGCCTGCATATGATGATGAAATGCGGGGAAGGAAAAAACCTTTAGGGTGCGGTTTCACGAAAACAGCTGCATTGGATACAGAGAATTGTTGCAATTATTCTTTATTAGCTTACGGTATTGACTATAATGCTTTATTTTTCACTGTGGAGGTGAGCCTCATCATGTAATGTATATATGTATTTAAAAATTATAACAACAATAATTGAATATTTTTATATAAATACATGTGTTATTTTGTTGTTGTTTGCAAATATTTACACAGTAAAACATAACATTTAATTGGTTTGCTTCTTTTTTCTTTCTCTTTTGTTTTTGGACTATTTCTCATAAATTTAGATATGTATATAAATGTATTTATATTAGAGCTGTGCGATTAATTGTTTAGTCGAACAATTTGATTAATCAAAATTGTTTTAATTATTCGAATAATTATGATTTTGAATATTAAAAAATTGAAATTATTTGATTAATCAGAATAAAATTATACGAATGAAATATTCAAAATATTTATATTTTTTTCAAACCAAAGTACAAAGGTAGCTTTCCATAGCTACGAATATGAGCAAGCGTTTTAAATTTTTATTATATATACATACATATATATATATATATATATATATATATATATATATATATATATATATATATATATATATATATATATATATATATATATATATATATATATATATATATATATATATATATATATATATATATATATATATATATATATATATATATATATATATATATATATATATATATATATATATATATATATATATATATATATATATATATATATATATATATATATATATATATATATATATATATATATATATATATATATATATATATATATATATATATATATATATATATATATATATATATATATATATATATATATATATATATATATATATATATATATATATATATATATATATATATATATATATATATATATATATATATATATATATATATATATATATATATATATATATATATATATATATATATATATATATATATATATATATATATATATATATATATATATATATATATATATATATATATATATATATATATATATATATATATATATATATAGCTACTGTACTACTATTTAAGTAATATTTGTAGACAAAATTGTAAAATAAATACAAAAGCCTACAAAAAAAAAAACGTACTATTCCTTTGAACTATTGTTGTTTATATTTTTGATTTTCGTTTATTTGATTGTGTTATTTGATTCCTGTATTTTGTAATTACTTATTTTTTTTTCATTTGTTTATTTTAAGGCGCTATTATGGATTATAGTGACGATAGTAGTGCTGTTGAATGATGGAACAGTAGTATTAGTCGAAATTGATTGATTTATGGATTTAAAATTTCTTCAAAACAAATCATTTAATATAAATTCTGATCAAATTAATTATCAAGCATAAAATATTAGCCAATATTCGATGGTGACGGTAAAAATTAAGTATGGGAGAGATTAGCGTGTTCATTTAGTGATTGTTTTTTAGTATGGGAAATGAAAATGAGCAAAAAGTGACCATAGTGCGTTATTTAATACGTTTTTCAGTACATAACTATTAATAAATGTTCCGGCAGTTTCTAAATTTCTCATTGGATTGAGATGAGATTGATTTTTTTTGTTTGTGTTTTGAAATTCTACTGTTTACAATGAAATTCATTTTTCAAAATGAAAGTGGATGGAATCGCTCGAATAAATTAGCATAGAATTTAATTTACATATTTTTCAAATTCACTTTCATTCGGAATCTGCTTAACAGATGGTGAATATTTGAATGAAATCGTCAATTTTATTAAATTTTTGTAAATGTTGCTGGAGAAATTCAAAAATAAACACGAAATTTAATTTTTCTCAATATCAAATTAATTTTCATCCGAATTTCAAATCTATGTGAGAAAAGTCGACCGAAGATACACTGTTGGAGGACATCAGTCAATATATGTTTGTACTGTAAAAAATAAAAATACAAATATTGACAAGAAAACAATAATATTAGAACATCGTTCTTATAACAATGAGAACCAACTGTGACGTCAAAATGACTTTGACTTGCATGCTCGAAAGCAACCGACAGGCAACTGTTAATTAGTAGTTTCCTCTCAGGTAACGCAACTAGATAGAGTTGCCATTCGTAATAGGGGCATACATTTTTATCAAAATACGCTGTTAGATATTGTATAAAGACACTCGAAATAACCATCGCACTACCGTCAATCCAATTTCAATTCGAATTTTGTAAGAACGTTCAGAATTGAAATTGGCTACAAAATGGGAAAATAGTATAGCTGCTTATCAGGCATCCAAACTTGTATGGCATTGTAAATTTGGCTGCAGTATGACAAAATGAAATAGTACAAGGTTGAACGCTACTTATCGGGGCGGGTATGGTAATGTCAGGTAACACCTTTATAAAATTGATCTATTGCTTGCAGAGACGGTTTTTGCCATTTTGCTTGCAAAATTACGAAACGTCTCAGCATATTCTTTGCTATTAACTACCGTTAGATTGTTCTAGAACTAAAATATTCAGCACACGGCTTCCTTTCCTCAATCCATCTGACATTAAACGGCATCCAATTATTTTCGTAAAATGATGCCTTAGATTTCATTAGAACAGCAGACATTCTTTTGCCGGAATTGGTTCATTTTTATTAATAAAAAAATCTTTAAGATCACTATGCTTCAGTTTTTTCGTCGTCTTTTTTTCAAAATGCTGAATAAAAAATAATTCTTTTTAATTTTTTATGCAATCTGTGTTATCATTTAGCTTTTTGGAGGCGGTTTGTTTTGTGAAAATGTGCTTAATTTTGTATTGTGGAAATTGTTATTTACTTTTACATTGTTAATTTCGTTCTTGATGTTGTTCTCTTATAATTTAGATAGCCAATTAATTTAATTATTATGTTTCAGATTTTTTTATCTCAATTCTTTTTACTGCTAAACATTTAAATATTGTATGTATGCATTTAAACGTATATATAATTTTTATATACGTACATATATGTGTAACCGAATATATATATATATATATATTTGTGTGTGTGTGTATGTGTATGTATTTATATTACATTATTATTGCTAAACAAAATTAATGTTTTTACAAATGTATTTATTTATTTTTTATAGTTTTATTATTGTTTCCTTCTTTTTGTTGTGTTTGTTATTTTATATTAAACATTTTCAATATTGAAGTTTTACATAAATTGTGTGTTGTTGTTGTTGTTAATATGACATTTGTTATTAATATATATCTATATTTTTTGTGGTTTTTCTAATATTTTTTTTGTTATATTCTTCTCTTGCCACAATATATATATATATATATATATATATATATATATATATATATATATATATATATGTGTGTGTGTGTGTGTGTGTGTGTCTGTGTATGATAATATTAATATGCTTACGTGCTAAAAACATAGAATTTATGGTTTTGCTTTTTGTAGTTGTTATGATCTTAATTTGTATTTTGTTTTGTTTGTATTTTTGTGTTTTTATATTTTTTCAAACAGTTATATTTCTTCTTATATTGAAGTCAAAATGTGTGTATTCTCCTTCAAAAGATTTGCGGTTTGCCAAACATATTCATAATTTTTATTTAGTAATAATTATTGTTGTTGTATGAAAAACCAATTTTATATTTCATTTTTCTTATTTTTTTTTACATTTTTTTCTGATTAAAAAACGTATCATATGCAGTTAAATAGCTTTTCAAACATGTAGTATACTTATATTCACTTTGTATCAATCAAATTGATATTGATTGTATGTATTTATGTGTGTTGTTTGCTTCAAACTCCCCAGCAGAAAATGGGATCATAGAAAGATGAATCTTCCACTCACTCCAAGTGAACCAACTAATTGCGCGCTATTCCCTCAAAGAATATGCATTTTGTATTCC